>OZ004704.1:151832793-151845293 GCA_963924515.1 Vespertilio murinus
TGTCTGTTCAAAAGAAGCGAGTTATTTTTCTTCCTCCCAGCTCAGCACAGAGACGTTTATTCACATTGCACCATGATCTATTTCTCATGAGGTCTGAATGGAATCCATAGTTGGGTTGTTCTGAGGGAGAACATTTTAGTTAGCATTTTCGTGGATTTTATGGCCTCAAAATAACTCAGGGAAGTAGGTGAGACATAGGAGGCCAGTTCACAGGTTAGGGAACTGAGACTAGGAAGTTGTCTTGGGAATGGTAGTAAAGGGTGTGGCTATGAATGGCTGTGCTCGAATTTAAGGCTTCCAGTTCCTTGTCAGGCTCCTTTCATTGTACCACCATGAATGAAGACCAGTTGGAATAATTTTGGGGAAATGCTGTCAAAAGAGGGTTGCCGGTTTTCATGTCACATTACAGACCTGGGCAAAAACAAGATGAAGAGCTCTTTTAACTATCCTGCCATCAGTTCACATAATTGAGCCCCACCCCACTCAGCAATCTTTCTTCCTAGTATAGAATATTACCAATAGCATTTAGATTATGAATGACTTTATTAGATTATACTTGGGTCTGATTTCTTAAAAAGAAAGACTTTTTTTTTTTAAAACAAATCCTTTGAGTATCAATATACATTCTTTCCTATTTTCCAATAGAGAGTATAATTGGAAAGTGATGACCAGTTGCAGAATACTGTGTTGCTAGGGAAGCCTGGATTTTAATTCCATGTTTTATAATCTACCCCTGAGATCACACCCTCCCACCTCAACTTTTATAAGAAGATATAGATTTTGTCTTTTGTTGTTATTATTCTTCAGTGCTCCCCAATTTTAGCACACATCCCACTTTCTATTAAGTCTCAAGTATTAAATGTGGGAGTGAGTGAATGAAGAAATGTGTCACACTAAGAACTGTGACTATATATACTAAGATTCATGCTAATGATAACTCTATTAATGAAGATTTTCTTAACTTGAGTTGATAGAAAAATGGAAATATCTTTAAAGGGGAAAATATTATCTAAATGTTTACTGCTCTTTCATAGAAATAATCATTTAGCCCTAGCAAGTTTGGCTCAGTGGATAGAGTGTCAGCCTGCAGACTGAAGGGTCCCAGGTTCAATTCTGGTCAGGGGCACATGCCTGGGTTGTGGGCTTGATCCCCAGTGTGGGGCATGCAGGAGGCAGCCCACCAATGATTCTATCTCATTGATGTTTCAATCTCTTTCTCTCTCCTTCTCCCTTCCTCTCTGAAACCACTAAAAAAAATATTTTTAAAAAAGAAATCAATTATATATAACTTGTAAGAGCTCTTATTAATAGAGGAGCTAGTATATAATCAACTTATAAATTAAGCATATTGAATATCCTTGATTCTGAATGTAAGGCAGATTAAAATTTCTGAAGAACCATTGGGAAAATGCCTCCATCCACATTAAAAGCTGATGGTTTTGTTTATTTCCTAAAGATTTCATATAGCTTTGCTATAGCAATATACGCTACCTGGCTTTGGTTTAGCCCTGTTAATCCTAATATTCTCTTAAAATGAACCATACGGTTGAGTGAAATTTACAGTGAGCATGAATGAATGTTTTGTAGAATACCAATTTACTCTGTTTTCTTATGGGGATATGCTCTTCTATTTAACATGTATAATTCCCCCTGCCCTCAGGTGAAGTTACGTTTTATCCAATGAAATGATTAATGTTTGTTCTTACTTTTTAAATGACCTTAACTTCAGTTTTGAAACAAACTGGGCTCAAGCTTTTGGAAGTGTATGAGACTATCAGAATACAGTACAAGCATCTTTAAAACTCTAGATATAAGTGAGAAAGCATCTAGTAGGTATTTGAATCTGATTAAACTTTGATATAGTATTATTATTACTAACAATACTGTCTGATTGATTCCTTTGGAATTCATGTTCTTTATTCTCCTGCAGTTTATCGAGTTGAGTTGCTAACTATATCCTGAGCACGACATTATAGGTACTAAAGTACAAGGAAAGGGACAAAACTCGGAGCCTCTCCATCAAAGACCTTATAGCTTACTAGTAGAAGCACCTTCATAATAATTATCTTTCTATATGTGTTTTTAGAACTAAGAACATGCTAGGAGGAATCAATGGAAAGATGCCTTTTGGCTGGTAGAATTAGAGGAGGCTTCGTGGACTGGGGGATTATGGCTACAGAGGAAGACAATTTAAGATAGACTATATGTACCAGGGAAGGAAAATGGAAAAATGGAAAAATTTACTTAATAACAGTCTAGAGCCATTAAATAAAAGTTTTTGATCAGTCATAGGAGGGATTAAAGATGGCCAGATTCAGTTAAGATCCTATGATAGAAGAGACTGAAATCCAGACCGAGGACTTTATATTTAAACTAGAGGCCCAGTGTATGAAATTTGTGCAAGAGTGAGCCTCGTTTCCCTGGCTGCTGGCATCTGGGACCCGGGCTTTCCTCACAGCCCCAGCTTCGTCTGGAAGGTCATCGGAAAGGACGTCCTGACTAATTAGCATATTACGCTTTTATTATTATAGACTATCAGGCAGTGGGGAGCCATTGATGGTTCTAAATAGCAAAGCTTTTCAACAGGATATAATTTACCTGGGGGAAGTAACCAGGATTCTATATAATTCCCAGCACTTTCCTATAACTCCACCCTCTCTCTTTCTCTCACAAAAGCATATTAGAAAACAGTTGAAGATGAGTGATATTATTAAAGAAATACCTCCTAAGTTAACTTTTATTTATTTAAAAAAATTCTAACAAATTTACTTAGTATTAGTTATAAATAATTTGCAATACCCTTTGTAATGGATCATGACATAGAGTCCTGTGTTGTGACATTAGTTAAGAAACAAGGTTGAGGATAATATTGCAACACTGTGTAGAGTGGATTGTAGGGATGTAGTGAAAGAGAATGATAAGCTATTATGTTATTCTTAGAAAATTTAAAACATATCTGAATTAGGATTTGCAGTGGAAGTGAAAGAGGAAATAAAGTCTATAGAACATGTCAATTCAATGGATACTAGTGATAAAGAAGTAAAAGGAGACTGAACCTGAAATTTGAAACTGGGATATCTTATAATAATTTAAATAAGAGTTGCTTTGATTTGAAGAAGGAAAAAATGATTTCAATTTGAGCCACTAAATTGAGGTTCTAGAGCAAACCTTATAGAATGCTTCTATAATGTTGAAATTTTGGGACTCCTCAGGGTCATAGTGTAGATTTGTCATCTCTAAATGGAATGTTCTTTCTAAGACACTTCAAATGCTAGGAGGCACGTCCCATTTTATATGTGAACCCTCATTTGATTCTTAATCTTCAACCCTTAAAATTATTAATGCTTGAATTTACATTTGCATGCTATCCTTTTTTTTTTTCTGCCTCCTAAATGGTGGTAAAGTGAATGTAAGGAATTATTGCATATTGACAGAAGAAAGTTCCTCATTGGGAGCAAGCAAATGAATGGAGCTACTCTAGCTTACATAAAGGAGAATGTTCCTAAGTCTTGGCAAACCTCTCCTTTATTGATTACATTTCTCTTTAATGGCAAATATTATTTCCTTACATATTGCACATGGATACCTTTCAGCCTTTTACGTAATTTTAAAACATTTTTAAGTCCTGATTGAAAGACACTTCAAGTTTCGGCACCATATGATGTTTTCCATTTCTTTTGAAAGCACTGTTGTAGCCTGTCTATCTTTTGAGACTTGCTGGGTTAGACAATTCAGGTAAAATTCCAGGGGTAGGAATTTGAGCTTATTTTTGGACCCTCAGCTTTTGTTGATAAAAATTATATCTAAAGACATTTTCCTCTATCTATGTGTAGAGTTGCTTTTTATAACTGATGGAATGAGAAAATGACTTATTTTCGCTATTTTAAAAAAGGAGTTATGGGAGCACATTCATTGCATGATAAATATTAATGATAATGATTATACTGAAAGTGTTGTCATTCAAGAAGCTCAGAATTGTAAATTAGGTTCCAGCTAGCTTTACATACAGTGTAGTCAGTGGCATTTAATGAACTCTACCATCCATGATCATGGCTACGCGCAGAGGAAGGTTACTTGAGATTAAGAAGTAATCTACCTTGGCTACTAATGTTGATTATCTAACTGAATTAATTATAAATCCTGTTCACTATAAAAAAACTTTTACTGATTAATATTCCTCCCATTATATTTTTCTCAACAACTTGTGAGGAAAAGCTTAAGACACGAAAAAGCATATTGATCAGTGAGCAGGCTGTTAGGGAGAGAGGGGGAATATGGTGAGAAGGTAGTTGGGGAAGGACCTAAGGGATTACAGGATTGATTCAGAGCCTGAGAGATAAGAGTAATCAAAAACTGATGATAAGTTGTTGCTTGATTTTTGACAGAAATAATACCCACCACCGCCACTGGAAATTTTGTCTCATGAAGGACCTAGAAGTAAAAATTGGTTCATATACTAGTATGTATGGTGGTGCTTACTAAGTTTTCTGGTATAGTCCTAATGTCATGTCATTTTTTTCCTGTTTAGGAAAAATGATTTTTAAAATGTGTAATAAAGCAGAATCTTCTTAGAACTTAAAAAATACTTTTATTAACATAGATTGATACATAAGAAAAGCTCCTTGTTGGTCAGCATTTTTAATTTTGATATAAAATATTGGTTATTGACATTTTTGGTGATTCCGGTATATTTATTACAGAACCATGTTGATTTGTTTTTCTCCTTAGGAACATAGTCATTTACTAGAAACATTTTCTATTTATCTTGAGCGTAGTTAATTCAGATGCCAAATTATATTGTATAGCTTATCCTTTTAATTATGGAACTGCTTCTTACTTTACATTTTTAAAAACCAGGTAAGTAGAAGAGGCAAGGTGGGGGCAGAATTTTTGCCTGAGCCCATCAAGACACCAATTCATTTTCTCTGATAATTACATAATTGTGAACTGGAATGTGGAAATTATAGATTGGATAATCATGTTTGGGTTTCTTTTTTCTGTGTGTGTTTTTCTCTTTTTAAATGATGAAATGCACTACATTGAGAATTAACATAGCTTGTATTTCAGGAGCGTTAACAGCTCAATTGCCACTAAGCCTCTTCTGCACTTGCTCTCTTCCACAGTCTCCTGGTCATTGTCTGACCTCATCCTTGCCATATAAAGACCTATTGGAAAACTGCAGAGGTGTCAGTTTTGTTTTTTGTATATGCCTCCTTTGTAGATCTGTATTGAATCCTGTGCTGTTTTCTCTCATCTACTTATAAGGCTTGGATACCAAATTTGGCCTCATTCTTTAGGATTCTTTAAGCCTAATTCATTCTTTTCAGAAAGAACTTCTGAACTTCAAATTTGCTTTTTCTTCTGGAGTAGGAATGCCCCATACTCCTGCATTCCACGTGTAGCTCATTTCTTGGCTCCCGTTGTATTTCTGTTTCCTTATCCACTGGCTTAGATCACCTTTCCGTTTTGATCCTTCTTTATGTCTTTTGTTTATTAGCTACTTAAGGCAATACAAGGAAGCAAAAATAATATCTGATATTTATATAGTGTACGGTATATGCCAGGTACTTTCTAAGAGCTTTACCGAGTATTTAATCCTCAGAACAACTTTATGAGACAAAGTAGTATCAATATCCACATCTACAAAGGAGGAAACCAAGGTAAAAAGATCTAAGGTGACTTGCCTCAGTCTCAACAGTAAGTAGCTACAATGTGATTCTCCAGTGCCTGCTCTTAACAATTATGCTAAACTGCCTCCCTAGGAAAATGATTGTTTTGCCACATAATTCTGTGTTGTTTTATAACTGGAAGTTTGTACTTCTTAATCCTCTTCCCTTTTTCGGCACTTGTATCGTTGAATAGTTTGAATGAGTCAGAAAGCTTTTAAGTCAGCACTGTAATTCACAAATGCTACTGTCTGGATACAAATTCATCAAATATCCCAGTTTATCCAAAAAGAGGTCTTATTTTTTTTGTAACTCTCAGACTTTCAAGTACTTGCATAATTCATTTACTGATGTCACATAGCACTATATGTCTTTATGAAAAGGAGTCTTAACATATAGGTACTTAACCTTTACTTCTTGATGAGCTTTTAAATTGTTATTGTGCTGGCATAATTAGGTGTAACACCTAAAATGCTTTGTGTGTATAGCTATAAAAAGAAAGTAATGTGATCTAGGACTGACTGTAAAACTGTATCTAGGAAAAAATCCCATGTAAGGTTGAAATTGAATGTGGTAACTGCAATTATCTAAAAGGGAGTCTATTACCTTATGATAAAACTGTCAAAATAATGATTGGATACTCCCACAAATTGTACAGCGAATCAATAAAACCAATATTACATCACACTTTAAGAATTTAGGAATTTCAGTTTCTCCTAATTCATGAGAGGATGCTAATGTATTTAAGAATGAGATAATTATAAGGTTTATTTTGTAACTTTTTTCAGATAAAATATTTTTGCTTGAGAAACTTAATGAATAACATTCTTAGAAAATAACTAATAGCATTTATTTGTTAATCAAGTAAAAATACCCAGATAATAGGAGTTTATTTCTTTTACCTTTCAAGTATATAAAATGCAACATCTTTAAGTAGATCTCTTTTGTTGATGGCAGATAACTTCTGCTTTATTCAAGACCCATGCCTTGATCTTTTGGGTTATAGTTGATCTGTGATGTCACTGTACACAAATTAATCTTTGAATTTTAATGGGTATTGCCAAATGAAAAGTAAATAGTACATGTAGGAAAATGATTCATCTTCACAAAGCCACCTGTCCTTCACCTTCTCGTTTTTGTGTTTCAGTCTGAGAGGACATTCTATATACCTAACACAGGCATGATTTTTGGTAGACCATGTTCCTTGTCTTAGTTTATCCTCTGATCTTACATTTATAAATATTAGTTGACTTGAATTACATATTTTGTTGATAATTTACTATTTACTTATGACTTCAGAATTGAGAGGATATTAAGAACATTTGTGGATAACACGTAAAATTTTTGAATAGAACTTTATTGTTTTAAAAAAGAATTTGATGTTTTATTTGACCTATACAACACCTTTTTTAACTTTTAAGTTTTTAATATATTATTTTCAAATATAAAATATAGTGTTAAAAATACTTATATACTTTACAAAGTGATAACTACAATAAGTTCAGTAACTATCTGTCATTGTACCTAGTATTATGATACTAGAGGCCTGGTGCATGAAATTCGTGCATGGAAGGGTTTCACAGTCCAGGAGCCCGCTGGGGATGTCCAACTACATTTTAAAGAAATTACTCTGTGCTTAGTTTTCTTACTAACTCCTCCTTTTAAATCCCCCTCCCCTCACTCTCACATTCTGTTTCTTCTTTTTATTTAACTATTTTCCTGGCCTCACCCCATTTTAGCATCCTTCTCTTAACCGCTTTCTTTTCCTCCCTCCCTTCCGTGGTCCCTCTTCCTCACTCTCTCCTCCCTTCTCTCCCTTCATTTCCTGTCTCCTTCTTACTCCTTTCACCCTCCCCTCCCCCACTCTCCTTTCCCTTGTGAGCCTGAACCCTGCTTCCCTCCCTCCTTCCCTACTATTACCCCTCCACTTCCCCTCCACGTTCACTGGCTTCTCTTTTAAACCTTACCCTTTCCTCTCTGGGACCTGCTTCCAGCCCCGCCTGAACACACTTTGATATTAAAGCTTTCATTCGGGGGGCATTAACCACCAGCCCTGGGCCCAGCCCCGGCCAGGCCTTCACCGCCCCACCTGCCTTGGCCTCCTCGCCACCATCCTCCTCCCATTCCTTGTTTGGATGCCCCAACTTCTAGTCAACAAAGTACACTTAAAGTGCCACCGAACTATCCCTGGCCAGTGTCTTTGGGGTCCAGCCCTCGGGGGCAAAAGGGATATCCTCCTTAGTGTCTGACTCTGCCCCAGCTAAGCTGTGCCTCTGCTCCCCCCTTCACCCCCCAGCATGGGGACCCAGCCCAGTGAGGTGGTGGAGGCCCGCTTTTTGGTCTGGTTGCTGCTGCCGCAAAGCAGGAGCACTGCTGCCCAGGAGACTTCAGACCATCCACCCCTCTGTCCAGGGACCCGCGGGCACCTCCCCACCAACAGCCCGTGCCAGGAGCCTCCGCCCTCCTCCCACGTCTGGGCAGTGCTCCCCAGTCTGCACAGCCTGTGCCCCGCCCCTCACCAGACGCACCTGCTCTGCCCCCTGTGGTTGTCATTCTCTCCCACGTGCATCCCCATGTTTCCTTCCCTTTTCCATTCCTGTGTCTTTTTCTTTCTTGTTTTAAAAAGTATATATTTTTATTGATATTATAGAAGAAGGGAGAGAGAGAATCATTGATTGGCTGCCTCCTGCACACCCCCTACTGGGGATCAAGTCTGCAACCTGGACATGTACCCTTGACCGAAATCGAACCCAGGACCCTTGAGTCCACAGGCCAACCTCTATCCACTGAGCCAAACCAGGTAGAGCCTGTGTCTTTTTCTTGTTCCCTCTCTGTATCTGTTTCTCCTCTCAGCCTGTCTGCATGCAGGCCTGCCTTCCTCTCCCTCTGCCCTCTTATCGTATCCTATCCTATCCTATCCTAGCCCGGGCCTCGTAGCTGCCTGAGCAGCGGGGTGGGGACGCAGCCTGCTGATCAGTCCTTATGTGATTGAGTCCCAATCAATTTGCATATTATCCTATTATTAGATATATTATTGACTCTATTTCTATGCTGCACATTATATCCCTGTAACTTATATTTTATAACTGGAAGTTTATACTCCTTAATCCTCTTCCTTTTTTCAGCCCATATCAGTACACAACTCTTTAACATAGTGAAGGCAAATGCTATTTTGCAGTTTTATGTATGATAAGTAGAAGCTCAGGATAAATGACCAGCCTGGTACACCATTAGAAGGGGCAAGAGCTGGGACTTGAAATTGTATCACCCACACCCAAATTCTCTCCTACTTAACCTCATAATATATCTAAAATACACAAAGGAATGAGCAAAAGCAGTGAGCAAATGAAGGGTCCTAGGTTTTTAGATTCCAGAGTGTTGTTCTTTCCATCATTTAATGAACAGCATTGTTTAGATATTGCCCAAGTGCTTACCATGTTTCCCCGAAAATAAAACATCCTCCAAAAATAAGACCTACTTCATGGAAAAATAATACATCCCCTGAAAATAAGACCTAGCGCATCTTTGGGAGCAAAAATTAATATAAGACACTGTCTTATTTTAGGGGAAACAGAGTAGTTAATCTCTGTTAATGTCAGCAGAGTTTATCTTCTTTCTACCTAAATCTCATTTATTACAATTTGTGTGTATCTCCACATATTGAGTTAGAATCCCAGTTTGATTGCTTTTACCTTGGGTAACTTCTTCAGGAGCCATAGTTTGTGTTTTAAAACTAGAAAGCAACATGTTTTTCACTGTTATATAGATTAAAGATAATTTTGTAAAGTGCCTAGCATAGTGCTTGGCACATAGTAGGCACTCAAATGATAGTGATTTTTATAGTGATGGGCAGTTGTATTCCAATAGTCACCTGAAACATATGAAAAAAATAATTTACCCCTTGTTTTCTTTAAATACTTTTAAAATTTGAATTCTCTGATAATTTTGGAAATCCTGAAACTTCTTGAAATAATTCATATGATGTTGTGTATGGGGAGAAATTAATTATGGTCTTATCAAAGCTGCATAAAATGAGAGAAGAAACTCAATTTCCCAAATTCTTTTTCTAATTTATTTTATCTCATAACAAAACAATAGCATGTGTGCAGTCAATTATATATGTGTATATATATATATATATATATATATATATTCTATGGAAATGTACAACTTTTTTGCTATAATCACTTGTATAGTTACATTTCAGACATTCTTTTAACTAACACTCTTCAAAAACAGGCATTGTTGTTATTTGGTGGTTAATGGAAGGGTTAAAGTTCTCATGGGTCATTTCTTTTTTTTTAAATATATTTTTTATTAATTTTTCAGAGAGGAAGAGAGAGGAATAGAGAGTTAGAAACATTGATGAGAGAGAATCATGGATCAGCTGCCTTTTGCACAGCCCCCACTGGGGATGTGCCCGCAACCAAGGAACATGCCCTTGACCGGAATCGAACCCGGGACCTTTCAGTCCCCAGGCTGAAACCGGTTCTATCCACTGACCCAAACCGGTTTTGGCTCATGAGGTCATTTCTGAGGGCAGCAAGTCCACTAGAAAGTTTTTACCTATGTGGGGGATAGTTTTATATTAACATAAAAGATGCAAAGATAATAAGTTCTCCTTATACCTGCCACTCAGTTTTAGTTGCCCCAAATGTTATAATATTACATTACTGTGGAACATTTGTCAACACAAAGACAAATAATTGGTATATTACTATTAACCTAGTTTCCAACTTTATTTAAATTTCATCACTTTTTCTATTAATGGCCTTTTTCAGATCCAGATCCAACCCAGAATCTCACAGTGTGTTTAGTTGTCATGTGTCCCAAGTCTCCTCTGGTGTGTGACGGTTAGTCAGTCTTGCCTTGTTTCAGATGACCATGATGGTTTTAGGAGCATTGATCAAGTATTCCGTGAAACAGGTCTCAAATTGAGTTTGTCTGAGGTTTTTCTTACAGTTAGCCTGGGAGTTTAGGTTTTAGAAAAGTCTACCAAAGAGGTGAAGTTTCCGTAACATATCATATTAGAGGGTACATGATGCTACCGTAACATATTCCACATTTTGTTTGGTAGTCTTTGCCAGATCTCTCCACTGTAAAGTTGTTGTTTTTCCCTTCCCATATACTCTGTTCTTTGGAAGCAAGTCCTACATTTTGTCCAGTTGAGGGAGATTAAACTCTACCTTCTGGAAGGAGAAGGAGTGTACAAATATATCATTTGAAATTCTTCTAAGGAGTTTTATCTCTTCACTCAATTTATTTATGCAATCATTTACATATATATATCAATACATATATATAATAAGTACATATACATATATAAACATACCATATTTGCCGGTGTATAAGATGATTTTTTGACCCTGAAAAATACGTATTTGCCAGCGTATAAGACGACTGGGCGTATAAGACGACCCCCTAACATTTCAACTAAAAATACAGAGTTTGTTATATACTCGCCGTATCCCACTTGGAGGCATATTTTTCAGGGCCAAAAAGTCGTCTTATACGCCGGCAAATACGGTATATGTATATAATTGTATACTAGAGTTCCGGTGCATGAAACTCATGCACTGGGGTGTATGTGTCCCTCAGAGGCCTGCACTCTCTCCAATCTGGGACCCCTCGGGGGATGTCTGAATGCTGGCTGCAGGATCTGGCCTAAACTGGCAGTTGGACATCCCTCTCACAATTTGCTTCTAACTGCCCACCTGCCTGTCTGCCTGCCTGATTGCCCCTAACTGCATCTGCCTGCTGGCCCCATTGCTCCCAACTTCCCTCCCCTACCGGCCCTATTGCCCCCAACTTCCCTCCCCTGCCAGCCTGATCACCCCCAACTGCCATCTCCTGTCAGCCTGATTGCCCAAAACTGGCCTCCCCTGCCAGCCATCTTTTGGCAGCCATCTTGTGATGACCTGAGAGTGTCACATGAGGGTGCGAGGACCATCTAGGCTTTTATTAGTATAGGTATAGATATATGGACTTGTATATTTTATTTTATAATCTCACTAGATATTATAGATTATATATTATTTAGATTCAGGACTTAAATTTATGCCACTCATTCTAATCTTTTGGGGTATTTTTATTCCACCTCTCCTTTTTTTGTCTTGTCTGTGTTACACATAAATGAGTAGACTTATGTCCTTGTCTGTCATTTATCTAAATGATGACATTATTTAACATCAGTTCCATGTAAAACCCTCTGCAGATGACTGATAAATTCCCTCTGGTTACATATTCTTCTTCTTCATAAAAAGAGGCCTGTCAATTTTATAATAGGTAAAAAAATTAATTTTCCCAGTCTGATCTAAATTTTCACAAACCTATTTTATTTGTTAACAAACACTTTTTGTTTGTTTTTGCAAATCAACTGGTTTTGATTATTAAGGAGCAATATTTTTGAAATGAAGAAGTCAAAATAAAGGTGAATTTTTTAAAAAACCAGGGTCCCATTTTGGTACTTTTTCATGTTTCAGTCACCCGTCTTCCATAAATTATCAAAAAACGCTGGGCAGTTGGTGGATACCTTTGTTCACAAGCCATTGGGTGGGCAGAGCATCCAGTATGTGTCACATGAGGGTGCGAGGCTTGTTTTCCAATTATTTCTTCTTTTAGTCTTAGGTTTTTGCATTTCCATTGTAGCTGTTCCTGTTTAGTTTTCCAATTATTTCTTCTTTTAGTCCTAGATTTTTGCATTTCCATTGTAGCTGTTCCTGTTTAGTTTTCAGACTATTGATGAACATTTGGTCAAGAAAACTCTGGCTTGTTTAAGAACACTCCTTTCAATGGTGTTTTGTCCATTAAATCGGTTTAGACTTTTAGCAGCAG